>VCJN01003325.1:0-14954 GCA_006384855.1 Tetraselmis striata | reverse complement strand
ACGCACTCGCTACTGCGCGTCACCGGCGTGTGGATATTACATTAACAATACAACCCGTGTAATACGTAAATCGTCCGTGGAACCATAGCCGGTACTCTCTGTTGTGGTTCTTCTTGTGGAAATTTCTGTTGTGGTTCAAGTGGTGGCAACTAGATAGCGCACTGACAGTTTGTGATTTACCAGAACTACAACCGCCAGTCAGTACTGGGATTTGCGGCAATCGAGCTACATATATCTACATAGCTGTCAACGGAACCACGCCAGCACGATAAGAAGTAACCTTAGATAGAAATCTAAAACAAGTGCAAGATCCGTGCCATGGTTGGTAAGGACAATGCGCATTTTCTTGAGGAAGGACATACACTAACGTTGGACAGCCCTGGGGGGGGGGGGGGGGGGGGGCTCTGCGTAGTACTTAATGCGGCCGTCGTTCTAGACCGGCAGATTGATTGTGCATCCTGCCGTTGGGTAACTCTGGCGCCATGTAACTGTGCATGCTTCAGCCAGTAACTGGGAGGTCCGCCTTGGCCCATGTGAAGACTTGCTCGTAGTTTGTAGCCGCGGTGTCCCAAGATGAGTCGCGGCGCATCCCGGTGAGCTGCACCTCCTTGTACAACTGCTTGTCCTCGTGAAAGCAGTGGAGAGCCAGCCCCAGTGCGTGCATCAGCCCCTGAACATCAGCATTCTGCCGCATTCCCAAGAGCGATAAAGGGACGATCAGTGGAGAACGGCGCCATAGCAGCATGGCAGCATTCCCAAGAGCGACATGCTACTGTCTGCGCGGCTGCCCCACTGCGCGCAATGAGGAATCTCTCGTACCTGGAAGGTCCAGCCTGTGCCCGCCGTGCTACCAATGCTTTGGTGGTAGGGGACGTCTAGGACAGTGTCGCGGAGACCGCCGGTCTCGTGCGCGATCACGGGAGTCCCGTAGGCCATGGCATACAGCTCTGCAACGGTGACAGCGCCCACACAGAGTGAGAGAACAAGCATCCGTCCGGCGCAGTGACGTTGAAACTTGGTGCGCACGTGGCTGGGGAGAAGTTGGCCCCAGTCTTGTTTGGGGGGGGGGGGTGGGGGGGGGCGTGGGGGAGGGGGGGCTCACGGTTGAGGCCACAGGGCTCAAATCGGCTGGGCATCATAAGCAGGTCTGCGCCAGCTGTGATTTGGTGCGACACGGGCACATTGAAGCCGACGTACGCACGCACCTGCAGGCCAGCAACATATCACAAAATTACACACTCACATACCGTGCACTGAATTGGGTTCACGGGCCCCCATTGCTTATGGATTGCTTTGCACCATCAAGCTGGAGATTGCGCCCTATTTGTGGTGTATTCAGTTAGATTTGCACATGGTTCTGGTTTATCCCTTCGTTGCAGGAGTACCGGAAATATTCACCAAACCCACAGTGTGGTCACGGTACTTGCGTAGATGCACAGCATTCGCACTGCTCCGCCCCATCCTCGCATCCGCCCCCAAGCGCTTCAACTTTTGCCATCCCGAACCCGGCAGCGCATGTCTGTTACCCACCTTATCGTTGAACGCGGATTCCGCCCACTTGAACCCGTCCTCGAGCTCCTTCTTGCCCGTGCCCAGAAGAACCACCTGCACGTCCTGCGACGCGAGCCAGTGCATCGCGCCAAGGATGAGGTCTGCACCCTTCTGGTCATCCAGGCGGCCGATGAACCCGATGAGCGGGACCTCCGGGCGCACAGGCAGCCCCATGCTCTCCTGCAAAGCCGCCTTGCAGGCAGCCTTGCCCGCCTTGAAATTCTTCACCCTGCAAGTGCACCAATTTGTCAAGGCTAGCCGGACAGCACAGCGTCCCCCTTGCTGTGCTAGCCCCCTTCGGTTGGTCTCGCGGGCCCCGAAAGTAACAAATGGCTCGACAACATCGAGGCAAGGTATCTGCACATTCCGCGGTGTATTCGGCTATATTTAATACCAATGAAGTATTCCTCTCTTCGCGAGCCCAATGTGACGTGACGCTTAATGTCACAGTATGCACATGATGCGATGGAATCAAGGGGCAACTGTTGGGGATGCTGCGGGTTCTCACGTGTAGTTCATAGCGATGTATTCGTCGGTCTTGGGGTTCCACACGGTCTCATCTATGCCGTTCAGGATGCCGTTCAGAACATAGTTGCGCTCCCCGATCATGCCGTCCAGTCGCCATCCACCCTCGGGTGTGGTGATCTCAAACGCATAGCCGGGTGAGACCTGGCAGGGCCAACACAAGCGTGAGAATGGCAGCCTTCCGCATGAAGCTCGGCACGCATCCGGCAGGCGCGGAGCGGCACCCTCACCGTGAGAAGGCGGTCCGCGGCAGTGATGCCGGCCTTCAGGTAGTTGATGGCGTGCCCATACGAGTAGCAAGCCATGTGGGAGCGCTCCATGAACTGATATCCGAGGTTGTTGTACCCTTCACCGCGCCCAAGGATGCAGGCACAATGAGTACCGTAACATTCAATCGGGGTCGCAGGTCCTATAAAAGATCATCGGTTTTGCCAGACCGAGTCAGGACGTCTGTACGCTCTTCATGCCGTGTTTTGAAATATTTCTCTAGAGTCTTTCTTTTTCAGCAAGGGAGGGCGGGGGGATAGCACGCCCAAAACTTCGTTATGGGATGTCTGAAACCAAGCGTCTGTATGCTGTGTCCGATGGTGGTAAATGCGAGAGTTGCTGGGTCGGGGCACTTGGCAGGCCCTCACAGTAATCCGGCAGGTGGAGGTTGCCGAACTGGTCCGGAGGGAAGACGCCCTGGTGAAACAGGTTGTGGATGGCAAGCACGCTGCGGGCGCCCAGGTACACGCCGCCGGGGCGGTACTTCGCGCCCAGGAGGGTGGGGACCAGCGCGGTGTGCCAGTCATTGGCGATGAACACAACTTCGTCTCCGTACGGCACCCCGCCAAGCGGAACCTGCACAGATGCCACTCATGCGGTGTGATTTTGCAGCTTTTATCGGAAAAAGTGCATTCACTGGCCTGTCTGAGGCATTTCATTGGCGCAGGACGGGAGGGGGGCGGGGGTGGAGGCACCTGCAGGGGTGCCTCCATCGCGGCATACGTCAGCAGGGTAAAGCGGAACTGATTGTCGCCGAACTCTCCATTGGCGTCACCGTACGGCGTCCCCATGCGCATGAAGCAGCCGGGGTGGTCCACAAACACAAAGTCCACGCCATCCTTGAAGCAGTGGAAGTAGCCCACTTGGTGGCTTCCGCCAAACAGGTGCACAGTTGCCCGGACCTGCGGACATGCGCCAGGCATCCTCCTTGGACTCGCACCCGAGCAGCGCAGGGCGCATCAGTAGGACAAGCGCATGCGTGTCTACTAGGCACATGTTCCTGGGATACCCCTGCCCCCACATGGCGCCCCCAAAAGGCCATGGGGAGGGAGGAAGGGGGGGGGGGGGGGGATCCAAGCAACGCACCCCGGTATCCACCGCATCTACGTACTCCCCGTACCGTGGAGCAATGACCATGACACGATGGCCGCGGTTGGCAAGTGCAGCTGGGAGGGATCCCATCACATCTCCAAGGCCGCCGGTCTTGCTCCACGGTGCCACCTCGGATGCCACAAAAACCAGGGTGTGCTTGGACCCGCTGCCGCCGTCGTCGATGACAACATCCATGTTGTCGGACAGGCGATTTGGGTCGTCGGCGGCATCAGTCTCCTCTGAGACCTTGCAAGCAGCCCCATCATTCCACAGGGAGCATCAGTACATGAAACACCGCACAGTTCAACTGCTGTGCATCTCCAAGTGCTGTAGCTACCTACCTTGGTAATGGTCTGGGATGACTCCACGGCCTGCGCAACCTGAGAACATCCCCAGGACGTTCAAATATCCACATTGTTCACGATGAACACGCAGATATAAACGGCGATTGTGCAACTCACCTCAAGCTCAGCTTCTGCGGCTGCAGATACAGTCGACTTGGGGGCGCAGCGGCGAGGCCGCCCGGACACGAAGAGGGGGAACGTGGCAGGGCTCGCCCGGGTACGCGCGGGGAGGCGTGCAGGGCTTGCCCTGATCCTACTTTGAGTATTGCCACATGGTGCTGCTGTGCTAGGACCGGCCATTTTTCTGCTGGGGACATTGCGGAAGGGGGGGGGGGGGGGGGGGGGGGGGTTTAGTTACATTAGAAAGATAGGCGAACCTGCACATACTCCCCCCCCCCTTCCCCCGTCCAACCCCCCACGCACACACGCCCCACGAGCACAGACATACGAACAGTTTTGGTATCGGTCGAGATGCCTAGGCGCGTGTCGCTGCTTGCGTCCGCAAGAGAAAACCGTGCACACGTCGCCGAGGACACCGCTACCCGCTAGCACGTCATAGCGTCGCGGGTCAAGGGATGGGGGGTATTATGCAGCTAGGGAAGGCACAAGCCTGTCAGCGATACCCGCCGTGCGCCACTGCGTCAATTTGGGACCAGCTTTTGCAAGTGTAATTTTCAATTTCAGTGCAGTCGGGAGGGTTGGCACCGCACCGCACCACGCCGAACGGCGAAGTGCTCCGACCGAAGCTGCGGCACAAGACGGACATCGAGACGAGACGCCCCCCCCCCCCCCCCCCCCCCACACACACACACACACAATATCACACACACCTCAACCCCGCCCTCGGCTAGCACTACCAACCATCGATCTTTCGACGACAACTATACATGAAATCGGCACTCGGGTACTACAATGACAATGCCGATGTCCTACTGGGTCACTTGCGCCCGGTGAGAGAACTGAGAGCACGCGCGAACCTCGCCTGCAACAACACGGCGTCGTCGTCTGCAACACCCGGCTCGAGCTGCCGACAACGACCGCACGGGTCCAGCCGAAGTTCAAACCACAGATAGGCATAAAACATAACGGCATCCTTTGGCAGATAATAAAGGGCAGTTGTAACGAGCTAGGGGAAGGCCGGAGGGGGGGGGGGGGGGGGGGCGCTAGGTAGGCGGCGTGAATAGAGGAGGCGCGCGCGAAAAAAAAACAGCCCAACGCGGAAGCGTGGCGGCGTACAGGCTGTACAACCACCTCTGATCGTTATTGGTGGTTGGGCGCAAGCGCCCCCCGCTATCAGGGCCGGTCCACGATTCTAGGTGCACCTTGGCAGCGAGCTACCGTTGCGTAGAGGGGTTGACGGCGTCTGGCAATTTTGAGGACGTCACGGATAACAGTGACCGCGGTCTACGCATCCAACGGGAAGCGCGTGTTCTTTGTTGGGTGCCGAGAGAGGCGCGGGGGGGGGGGGGGGGGGGGGGGGCGTGCTACAGGTACTGCCCGCCGATTCGCGCTGTAGCTGTGGGGATACTACCAGGGGTCAGGAGGGTGGGGGATCTATCTGACCCACAGCGGGTCCCAGGGCCGAGCGGGGGTCCCCAGAGTACTAATCCGCGGGGCTTCGGGGGCCATATTAAAGAAGCGTGTAAGTTCGAGGCAGAGTAACGTAGTAAGACTAGTACCTCGTACCAGTGTCAGGATTATGCCCCAGCAGGGAATTCGTAAATAAAACTGAGCACCGCTCGGCACGCGCGTGGCGGGGCGGGGCAGCAGGTCGGGCGCGTACTCGCCAGCATGTTGGTGCCCTGATAGCCCAAACCGCACTAAGTACTGTTTCAGGGTAGGGTCCAGAAGGGCGTGGGTGGGTCTGCGCCCGAACCTGCGCCCGAACCACGATAGATAGGCACAGCACCTTGTCCAGCGATAGCTTATTTTCCCACCCTCCTGGACTGGGGCTCATCATCGCGTGTACCTGTACCTGTACTCCACTACTGGTAGCGGCAGATATTTTGGGATACGCTACCTATAAACATATAAACATATCTCCTCACCAGCATACATTGCTGCTAAGGCGAGCTATCCCCAACGGTTCCCACCGTGAATCTGTTGACTCAGATTCATCAGAGCGGGGTGGAATGTGAGGATATATCCTATACCCTCACTAGCCCTAATCATCATAGCACATTAGGCGCGGAGCGCGCGCCCGTCGGATGACGGGCTGCCCCCGCGCCCTGTCGGCCGCATCGCGCCGCCTGATATATCAGGCACGGCGCCTGCTGGCCTGTAATCAGAATATACTCGACCACCACCATAGCGGAATAGCCACCACCAGCGCACATTCCCTCACACTATACATGGTACCGGTATGCGTACAACAGGCGTGCAACAGGGCGCACCTTTGGCCACGACTTCCTTTTGCGTCGCGATTCACCCCGAGGTGCAACAGTGTGATACCACGTTGGAGGTCAATGACGGGGCGGCGCGCTTCAACGCCGACGATGGAATTTTGGTGGGCCTTCCGGAGCACGTTTGGCCGGCTCTTCACGCCTTCCGCACGTCCATCAAGGCGTCCGTGGGGCTTGAAGTGCGCTTCGACAAGATGCAGGCGTACAGCGCAGACATGGAGGCGGCGCGGCGTGAGGCTCCGGCCGACATCGAGTGGCCAGAGCTAGATGGCCATCACGGCATCGCGGTCCTCAACGTGCCGCTCGGATCGCCAGAGTATGTGCAGGCGTACATGCGCGGCAAGGCGGAGGAGCTACGAGAGGAGGTGGACGCTAGCCTGAGCAAGCTTCTGTCTGCCAAGCCCAGCCGTCGGTACACCCACGCCTTGCATCACCACGCATGGGCCCTGCTCAAGCATTGCATGCAACACAAGGCGGGGTATTGGCTCCGCAATTGTCTTCCGTCCGAGGTGGAGGCCTTTGCGGAGGCGGTGGATGCCACCATCCTCGCGGCGGTCGAACGGGTGCTAGGGGTCTCTTTTGATCCCTCCACGTACGGCACCGACACCAATCCGGTGGTCACCGATTTCTTGGCGGAGCTTTTGCACGACCCCGACCCCATGGCAGCGGAGGTGGCTACCTTGAGCGAGGATGCAGTGGCCAGGGCGCGCAGCAGGCTACACCTCCCCACTCGATTGAAGGGAGCTGGCATCCGCCGCATGGCTACCGTTCGTGATGCCGCCTTCATCGGCTGCATGAACGCCATCCTCCCAAGGTTCCTGACTAGGAACTCCGGCACCAACACCCCCACCCCTGGTTTCTTCGACCCACAGCTCGGGTCCGTACTTGGCCGTGGCAGCTTCAACGCAAATTCTTCCGCCCGCCAGTATGACCACTTCCTCAACGATGCTCATGGGTCGGACAGCTACGCCGCGGAGATGCGCGAGGCGTGGGGCCGCCTCCAAGCGGCTACTGCTGGCCATCTCGGCGACGCAGATGCACGCCAGATGGAGCGGGAAGTGGAGGCTGCGTCGGGCTCGCAAAAGGAGCTGACGGCATTTCTAGACCAGGCCAACAACTCCCGGCTTCGAAATGAGGTGTGCGCTCTCCCTGCCACATGTAGGGAACGGATCTTGTTCAACCAGCTCGACGCGGCGTCAGGCATGTGGACAGTGGCCATCCCCACCGCGCGGACAGCCATGACTCCGCATGAGCTGCGAGAGGTCGCTGCCGGGTACTTCTTTCTGCCTAGCCCGTGCTTGGCCCCGGTGGTTGGGTGCCAGATTATTCTGCCCTCGACGGAGCACAACCCCGTCATTGTTGATCTATACGGCGACGCGCTCATGAACCTCCCGGCGCCTGGAGACGCTCACTGGCGTGTACAGCACGACGCTATCGCAGATGCCTTCCGCGATCATTGTGTTCACGACCTAGGTATCGCGGTACGGCGGGAGGTGGATGACTTGTTCCAGCAGGCAGTGCCTCTCGGCAACACCGTACCCCGGGATGAACTCAAGGACCTAGTGCCGGACGCAGAGCTCTCCCTTCCGGCGTTCAACGTCGTGACCGGGAGCTATGATCCCCGGAGCTTGAAGTCCACGCTGCTAGAGTTCAAGACTATGCGGTACGGGGTCAAGTACACTTCAGTGCCCCGGGCCACAGCTGTGGATCGGTTTGAGCGCTCCCTGTTGGGCGACATACAACGGGGGTTGGCTGCGCGGGACGCGGCGTGGCACAACACGGAGCCCGGACAGAAGGGTCCTCTTCGAGACATCCTGGATATGTCGGAGTACACGGGCATGGTCTTCGGCACAGTGGGTGAGGTGAGCAAGGGGGTGCACCGCACAGTGCGTGGTATCGCATGCTTGGCTGCGGACCGGGGTGCCCTCTCATCGCGGGGCACTCGGTGCATCACCCGGGCTCACCAGGAGGCCTTGCTCGCAAGAGATTTCCTCGGGGTCCTGAGCTTGGTGGCCGCTCGAGAGCGTGCTCGCTGCCTCATCAGACGGCGCAGATTCGTCTCCCATCCCGTTGCTGAAGCTGCACAGCACGTCCGAGGATCACCTACACACACACGTGCTCGCGTGGCCCGGACTCTGAACCGTGTGCGCATCACTCATCCATCCCGCCTTATGCGGGATGCGGGCCGCTTTTAGGCGGCTTGCTGTGTTGATTTTCTAATTCTGGGGAACTGCCCTTTTTGTAATTCACACCAGACAGGTACCTGAGGATATAATATAATTTAATAATTACATCGTTGCTCATGTAAATATAAGCGCTACCCGTACATCATGGTTTTCCATGCGCACTACAAACAGAACCTGATGATAAACAATCGGATATGAAAAAACATGCGCTACCGTTGCAACAGCAGCCTGGCTGGTACGTCCCGGTGACTGCAGGTACCTGTACTTGTATCTGCTGGTAAGGATTTTACTCCACAGCAGCAATCGCATCTCAAATTCGAGCATTGTTTAAAAAGGTACCGGAATAATGCACCTGGGATTCGGTCAATACGCTGCGGGTACCGCAGCACAGCTGCGTGGAATAACAAATACTGTACTCACCGAAACCCTATCGTTGACAATCCCGGTACTGAAAGCACTGGCTCTGGAGGGGCCGATTCCGGTGACTATAGGGAGGGGGAACCCTTAAATGCTGGGTGGCCGAGGGCGCCATGGCCGGATTTTGAGTTCGGGCTTATTTGGGTGAGTAAACGAATTGTTAATGATGTCACGTTGATGTTTCGTGTAGTATTCGTGCATTTCCTGTCGAAAACCGGCGACACCTTAAATATACTCATCGGAATTCGAAAAAGAATTGCTGTGTAATTTTCAGCTCATCGTACTATACGAGGATTATCCCATACCAGGTACGACCGATGAACTGCCTGCTATCTTGTTGCTTTCGCTTTTATAATCCAAACCAGGTACGACCGATGAACTGCCGTAAACGCCAGCAAGGCAGGCACCCACCAACCATCCGTTTGTTCGCGAGAGTTAAGTACATAATTGCAGGTACTGGTAGACGGATTGAACGAGGACCATTCATCGTCCGCCATATATTTGCCGCCGTACGACTGCGCTGCGCCGCGAAATCGCTGCCGCCATTAATAGCCGTTACAAATAAATTAATTTTCATCTATTGATCATTTCCGCCTGGTTTTTCCCCCGGCGCGGGACAGGCCCCAGTGAAATTTTAGCAGGGTGTCTCTTAACTACAGGGTTGCTAACTCAGTTCATTTCGGGGTGGTTTCCATCGGGAGTTCGGGCCGAAACCGAACTGAACCCCAAGAACTGCCTAAAAAATCACCCGAACTCGGGGTAAAAGTAAAGTACGGTAAAGTTGTAAAGGAAAGTAAAGCATAGTTAGACAGAGTGCGAATCACGTTACCACAAGCGAGTGTATTGTCTTACAAGCCCATCGCCACACCAAACAAGATGGGTGGGACGAGTGGGTGCGTGAAGCGCAACAGGAAAAGGGGTGAGCGCTATGGTCTAGACAGCTTGCTAAGTAGTAGTTGCAAGTAGGCAGAGAAACATGTCGGGAGCTAGTGCGGTCGCGAGTCCGCCGCTCACTGTCCCGTCCTGGAAAATTCTAGACATAGCCGATGACTGGCTACTGTGTTATATTCTCCAGCCAGGCGGTAGTCGTTTGACCGCACAACTCGGTCCGTCGTCTGACTAAACTCAGCTAAGTACTTAACAACGATTAGACAAAGTGCGAGTCACGTTGCCAAGAAAAACCGGAAGGCCACAGTTACCGGTTAAAACGAGTCACGGGGAAAGATCAACAGCGGAACGCTGCGGTGCCAGGAAGCCGAAGAAGTAGCGGGCCCCAGCGGAGTCAAGGATGCATGGCACGATGTAATTGAGCACCACGCCGATGCCCACTGCCAAGCCGCCAAGCCAGCGAACCGTTAGCACCGGCCGAGGCCGCGGACGCCCCAACACTGCGAAGGCTGTGCTACGACCAGCAGAATCCAGCAAGCGGGGTAGCATCAACCGCCAAGGCAGCGGCAGTAACCCATTCGGAAGCAGTAGCCGCGGTCCACGTGCCGTAATCGTCAGGGAGTTGCCAAAACCAATAGCACCGGGCAGCACGTGATCACGGCAGGTGACGAAGAACTCCAAAAGCTCCGCCATTTCGGGGTTCGACTCACGGGAAGTTTGCCGCACCGGACGAGACGCACCTCAAAGCTTGCCCTTAAGTACTCGACGGTGCAGCGTACGTAATGCTGCGGGAATCAACCGCCAAATCGTGCACGCCGCAACCAATACTAGTACCCGCTCGGTGACAAAAAAGGAAATTGACCGCGGAAATGAGAGGGGCACGCTATTTGGGCAGGTCACACGCGGTGGACCGGTCAAAAACCAGCCGCTGCGCACGCCGAACACATGCGAGGGCGACGTCCGCAGGCAAAGGCACTTGATGAGCACTTGATGAGCAGCACTTGATGAGTCCAGCACTTGATGAGCAAGCTCCCAACCGCGCATCGCATGGTTGGCGAAAGGCCCAAGCGCCGGCGGCTCCTTGAAGTTATCGGTGAAGAAGACCTTGATCGCTGAAAGGTAGGGTCGAAAGGCATCAACCTTGTTGCGGCCACGTGCCGCAACCCAAGAGATGTACCGAACGAAAAGCGGCGGATCCGCCGTGTCCGTAGCCTCCCGTTTTGCGCGCATAACTCGCAGAACAGGTTGAACTCAGACCCGTAAGACTGTACGGTACGTTCCACGCGCGAAGACATCAAGAAATCCGCGGCACGGCGGCCAACCTCGTCTTAGCCGATTAACCGCAGTAGCCCAGGTCTCGTCATATTCGCTGCCCATGGTGCAGACGGTACGTTCGATTTCAACCCGTACCGCACAGCCGCATGTCGTATGTTACGAGCAGCCATACGGGAGACATAAAAAGCGCATGCGGAAACGTGCAAGGTAGCAGCAGCGGTACTTAACGCCCGGTGTGTAATCGGCACGTGGCGACTGGTAGAAGAAGGACGGAAGGGAAGGCGGAAGAGCATCACGATCCATGGCGGCGGTCCGACGCGGGCGCGGCGCCGGAGCAGCCCGGGAAAGAACAGATCGCAGGAAGGAGGGTAGTGCCGTACCTCGGTTGCCATCTCGTGTAGCTGCCGGAGCCAAGGGCGGCTATGCCGGGCCGGGGCGACTACGGTCGCCGCGGCGCCTGATTGCCGCAGCTTTAGCACCTGATCGTCCAGCGGCTGTCAGGGGGGGATTGCACTAGTTCACGTCGGCGCGCCACGTGGCGTCCGACTGGGCCAGGAAGTCCGCCGCCTCGGTACCAGGGACCGTCCACCGCGAGTTGTACCGAGGTACTAGGGCAATCTCTATAGTCGCGAAGTGGTCCCCCGTATGAGGTCCCCAGATGCGATCGACGTACCGGAAAATACGAGGATTGAGCATCCAATCGAAGTATTCCTTCTCGCGCGAAAGCTTGTCCGCCCATGCGTTCGTTGAAGACCGAATGTACCGTACTCGCAAACGAGTATTGTGTACATCCAGCAAATACCATAGCTTGCGCAGTTAATACGCCATGAGTACTGGTGACCGAGTAGTCAAATAGGACAGAATATGCACCACCGCCTGATTTTCCTCGTACAAAAGTACCTGTCGCCCCATCATACGTGGCAAAAACGACCGTATGGCGAGACGCGCCGCGTTGAGCTCCTTGTACGTTATATGACGACGACGATCCTCCTCGTACCAATATCCGCGCACCTCCGTAGTTTCGCACAGTACCGCACCCCAGCCGTACTGGCTGGAGTCCGTGTGCACATGCTGTCTCCGCAGAATCGGCGCGCCGTTGTGGCGCGTGGGACAGAACATCTATCGCGCCACCACTCAAGGTCGCGAATCAGCTGACGCGTCAAAACGACCTTGCCACTCGGCGAGGAGCAACGGCCTAGGACGGTGTGCGCCTCACGGAGGTAGAAACGCGCCGGAGGCATCACTAGGTAGAGGAACTGTCCCTGCCCCGCGAGAGATGCGAGCAGCTTGGCCGGGACGTGGCGGCGGCGGCGCGTAGCGATGCACGGCATGTCGCGGGCTAGGTTGGAGAGCCGGCGCAGTTTCGCCGCTGGGGGGCGAAACTGCATGGCGACCAGGTCCAAGTCCAGGGTAAATGTTGCAGCTGCTATGTGCGCTCGGGGTGCGCCTTGGCCAGGCCCATGCGCCCCTAGACCCGCTAGATCTCGGCCCGTCGGTGAAGAGCCACCTCACGAGAAGGTGCCATAAACAAGAAATCGCCGATGAACGGTAGGGGGCAAACGCCGCGCGCCTTACTTGCGGTGATGCAAGCGTCGACGGAAGGGCCGGCCGTAGCTGTTGTAGTTCGCGAAGTCTGGTTTACGCAGATAGCAGCGCACCATGACCGCCATCAGAGTGCAAAAATAGTAAGGGCTTAGCGACCAACCCATGCTGGGGGGGGGGGGGGGGGGGGGGGGGGGGCGCGAAGCGCCACAGAGTGTCACGCACGTTGATTGTAAAGTAGTCGCGGCCGTCCTCCCGCAAGCCCAAAGCGTAGTAGCTGTCCTGCAATTCGAAAGAAAAGCCCCAGTCGTCGCGCTTCCCTAGGTACCGCAGACGACGCAAGGTTTCGAATCTCATGGAATAGACCGCACAGTAAGAGTTCAGATGGCGCAGGTCTATTACAAGGCGCCACTTGTTGCAGCCCAGCTTCGATACTAGGAAGACTCACGACACGTAGTTCTCGCGCACGCCATGTTCCAGCGCGCCGACTGTCACTAGTCGTTTGCTCTCCCGCTCCCACCACTCAAGTTGTTGAGGCGTAGCGTCTTGTAAAGAGACGCCCCGGTGGAAAGGCTAGGGCGCCACGCCAGAGAAAGGCAGCGGCACTCCCTCGTGAACCCACCGGAGCACGCGCCCGCTCGCTCCGATTCGCCGCCACACCCGCCAGTTCTACCGCACGCGATGGCGCAGAAACGTGGACGAGCGTGTCAGCGAAACGGAACGGCGGCCCGCACCGTTAGGCCTTGCCCTTGCCCTTGACCTTGTCGGCGTCGTCGGCTGTGTGGCGGAAGTCGGGGCGTGGGCGGCGTCCGGAGGGCCAGCGCCAACGCGCTCTGGATGGTGGCTCTTAGTCGTCCTCCTTGTCTTCGTTAGGGTTTGGTCCCACGCCGAAGCGCTTTTGGACGGCTGCCTTCATCGCCGCCGCCTTGACGTTGTACTCGGCCTCGAGGCGCAAAAGCTCGTAGTCCGCCACAGAGCCACCGCTTCCGAACCGTAATCCGCGAAACCGGACTTGAGGAGGCTGCGGCGAACCATTTGTGCGACTGTCTTGGTCCGCGAATCCGCACCGTTGGGCGCGTTGAGGCGGTAAACGCCGGTTTTTATTTGAGACGTCGTAGGCCGCCCGCTTCAAGGAGGCGAAGATCCTCCTCACCAAGGGGCTGCGCCGAGCTTGCCGCTCTCTTAATCGACGCGAGCGCCTCGCATAGAGCCGCGTGGTCCACCGCATCGTAGAAGCCAAAGGAGTATAGAGAGCGGTACTGGTCCAAAGTGGCCCAGTGCCGACGCGCGATGAGCTGGCGGTACGTCTCGTCAGATGAGATGTCGTACATCAGCTGGGGAATTGCAGAGAGGCCGGGGCTGGCCTGGATGGAAAAGCCGGGGCCAATTAAATGAGCCCATTCCTTCCAGACTAGGGAAGGGGGAGCAGCACTAGGGCCACCGCAGTGGGACTGGGGCACGTAAACCTGCTCTGCGCGAGCCGGTGCGTCGTGCTGGGAGCTCGCCGCGGCAACGCTACTAGCCGGCGCGCGGGGCTCGGCATGAGTAGAACGACTAGGCCGTTGAAGGTCACTCCGTAGGGCTTCCAGAAGCTCCGTAAGCCCCGCGAAACAGGCCTCCAGCGCGGCGGCGATGCGAGCTTATTCGGCTAGGCCACTAGGGCGTCACCGGAGTTCTCAGGCATACTGAGCCCTGACAATGCCGTGCGCATGGCGTTGAGCTAGCGCGGCGGAAATAGCCGATAAGATCGTTTCCCCTCGCGGCACAGGTGCCGCGCGATTGCTGGTGCGTGAAGCGCAACAACAAAAAGGATGAGCGTTTTGGTCTATACTGTTGGCTACGTAGTAGCTGCAGGTAGGTAGGGAAACATGTCGGGAGCTGCTGCGGTCGCGAGTCCGCTGCTCAGTGTCCCAACCTGGAAAACTCTAGACACAGCCGATAACTGGCTATTGTGCTATATTCTCCAGGCGGTAGTCGTTTGACCGTACAACTCGGTCCGTCGTCTGACTAAACTCAGTTAAGTACTTAACAACGATTCGCCCCGGGACTTCGGCTGAAGCCGCCCCAACACTTGACCTCTTGCGCCAACTGCAGTCGTAAGTCTGGCATAGCCCGTAGACCATTGCCTCATCCGAACCCCGAAGGGTCAATGCATCAACCGGGTAAACCATGACACGCCGGGAGATATTGCCGAGAAATACATCGGAATCGATACCGGGGACCTCTCGCGTATCAGACGACCGCCAAGACCGAGCAGACAAGGGATGCTAAAGGATTGCCGGTATCACAGTTGCTGCCTAAACGGCCGTTCGTAGCGACGCTGCAAGGGTTCAACTGGTGCCAGGTCCTGTCCCGGGGGCGAAAGAGATCACGGGTACATGTACTCGTAATCCGGACAAACGGCTAGGCGAAATGGGACCAGCCAGCCTCTCCGCACGTCGGCCAATTTTTCAGGTCCTCATTCA